>JAQFWZ010000006.1:6916067-6931067 GCA_027789725.1 Dendropsophus ebraccatus
ATGAAAAAATGGTTGCATTTGTGTTTGACCTTGTTTTTGTGTAGGTTAAAAAGGGATGCTTTTCTATCCATTTTTTCATCATTAATTTTTTATAATGAAAGTGAAAGGAAAAACGGATAAAATCAGACGCAAGCAAATGCATCAAATGTTTCACCTTTTTTGTTGCATAAAAGGGATGAAATAAAAAAAATTAACCGCAAAAAAACCAGTAAGGACCCAGCCTAAGGCTACGGGCAGTGAAAAACTAATTGATTCTGCCTTTGTTGCAAAAACCTGTTTCGCCAGGCACTGTTCATAGTCTTTCTTGTGATCTGCTTAAAGAGGGAATTCTGGTGAAATTGTATAATATATATTTATTTATTTTCCCCAAATCAACTGGTATCAGCTGCTCTATGTCCTGCAGGAAGTGGTGTATTCTCTCCAGTCTGACACAGTGCTCTCTGCTGCCACCTCTGTCCATGTCAGGAACTGTCCAGAGCAGCAGCAAATCCCCATAGAAAACCTCTCCTGCTCTGGACAGTTCCTGACATGGACAGAGGTGGCAGCAGAGAGCACTGTTTTAAAGTGGTGAATGAACGAGTGTGATTGTGGACTGGATATACTGAGGCACGGAGGAAACATTTGGATGAGAATCTGAAAATTATACCATTTGGACTATACTGCCGGTCTTCCTTTGTGTCCTTATAGAGGGAGAGCGGTCAGTGATAAATAAACAGAGTACAGGGTGTGCTGACTACTTTCCCAGCGCCCTTGTGACACCCAGTTGTTGCAGGTAACAAAGGAAGTCTAAAAGCGCACAAAAGGCCCTTTGTTTGCCTGCAACTATTGTTGTTAGGTGTCACAATAGCGGATGAAAAACAACAATAGCTGCCGGCAAACAAAAGGCCTTTTGTGCACATTAACGCTTCTTGTGAAACCCTATCGCTGCAGGTGACAAAAGGACAATGGGAAGGTGCACACCGGTTCCACCCTGTACTGTCTTATTTGTATTCAGGCTGATCAGCTGTGACATGTGGCTTTACCGAGGCTGAAGTCATGAATGTGTTTAGAGTGCAGCAAGTAGATAGCAGAACAGCATATAAGTAGATAGTAGGTTACAATTATGAACAAAATAGAAAGAGCGATCGGCTCTCCTCCTCTCAATCTCTTGATGCAGTCGCTTTTCTCGTTAGATTGTTCTACCATAAACACTATGGAAGACGAGGACGCTTAGGCACGAACATGGGTAAGTAGCAGCTGTTTCGCGCGCATGCGCGCGAAACAGCTGCTACTTACCCATGTTCGTGTCTAAATGTCCTTGGCTTCCATAGTGTTTATGTTGGATTGTTCATTCCATGCCAACTAATAAACTGTCACTTCAAGAGAGCAGCGTCTTCCAGTACTTATCAGCTGCTGTATGTCCTGCAGGAAGTGGTGTATTCTCTCCAGTCTGACACAGTGCTCTCTGCTGCTCCTTCTGTCCACGAGAGCAGTAGCAAATCCCCATAGAAAACCTCTCCTGCTGTGGACAGTTCCTGACATGGACAGAGGTGGCAGCAGAGAGCACTGTGTCAGACTAGAAAGAATACATTACTTCCTGCAGGACATACAGCAGCAGGTAAGTACTGAAAAACTTGAGATTTTTAAATAGAACTAAATTACAAATGTCCAAATGTGTCCAAAAAATGTTTTAAAAAATCCCCTTACAAATAACAAAAAAGGACAGTCAAGTTCCCTGACAGTCAGAGGACGGCTACGACGGTGTCTTCCTGCTATCTGACTTATTTTGACCTGTTGAACTTATATATCACATTACGTGTAGTTTTTTGTTTTTTTTTAAAGCATAATCTGGTTCATATCAGAATAAACTGTACAAGGGTGGGTGGGTGGTGGGGGGCAGCATTAGGCCTGGTTCACATCTGCTTTAAAAACACTTTTGCAGGGGCCAAAACAAATGGAGCTGGACAAGCCATCGCACAACAGACATCAAGGGATCCAAGTAGATCCCATTGATTTTAAAGGGATTTGTCAGGTTCCGTCAGGTGTCCCTTCATTTAGCAGGATTTGACCAGACCGAAAAAAAAAAAGTGTACAGTCAAGAGACCCCACTGTTTAAATGGAATCTGGTGTGAACTTAGCCGTCTTTGCCTAAAACAGCAAAAGGCCCAATAAACTATGAATTGGAAGCAAAATCAAGGAAAAGAGCTCAAATATGGATAGTAAGAGGCGACAGGTAGATGAACACAGTTTCCAATCAATCAAAATCTGTATATCAAAACCAGACATTTCAGTGCACAATAGTAAAGATCTATCCAAAGGTGCAATGGAAGAGCGAGGGATGGAGTCTAGGACAAACTGCATTAAAGGAGAACTCCGGGCTGGGAAGGATGAAAGAAATAACGTGCTCTCACCTCGCCCGCTGCAGCACTGATGCCGGTATCCCGCACCTCCAGGCCCGGACAATTCTGTCAGGCCCACTCAGGCAGTCAGAGACAGTAGCAGAGTCCTTCCTCAGCCGCTGACTGGCTGAGCGGGCCTCACGTGTAACGTCTCAGGTCCCCAGACCCAGAAGTGTCCAGGACCGGGGGCTGGAGCTGCGGGATACCGGCATCAGCACTGGAGCGGGGAAGGTGAGAACATGTTACTTCTTTCATCCTCCCCAGGCCAAAAATCACCCTAGCCCAGAGTTTTCCTTTAAATATAGCATCCCCCCCCCCACACACACACACACAGCGCACAATGTATGACACACACCACGTCCTCAAACATGAATCTATGAGAATACATAGAATAAGTATTATATAGGAGTACACCTGACAGAAATCAGAGGGGCAGCACACTGCAATACAGGCAACCGTAACATGTAAAACATCAAATGGCATATGAAGGGGTTTTCCAGCACTTACAAAATATTCTCTATGTTGCTGCCATAAAACATAAGAAACATCTAATCCTGGAGTCCTCCTGTGCTATCTCAGGGTCCCCTGCTGACCGCAGAGGAATAAACTCACCTAGGCAATGACAACCCGCTCAGCCAATCACTGGCCGCTGTGTCCCATCTCAGTCAGTGATTGGCTGAGCGGGCTGTCATTGCCGAGACTAATTCATCTGCAGCTGTGGTCAGCATGGGATCCAGAGGCACCACAGGAGCGTGGGGAGGTAAGTAAAAGTGGTTTATCATGATTTATACATGGGCAGCAACATGTAGAAAGTTTTTAAATCCCGGATAACACCTGAATTATTTGGGGTTGATTTTCCCTAATTCTCCATTTTGACCATCTGTATTTTACAATAATCCCAAAATTGCGGTCTTTATGGTGGCTACAAAGCCCAATTATACTTCTAAACAGCTTGTTCTGTAAAGATCACTTTCCAACAGTGTTCTCCTCATCAGAGGCAAAATTACATTGAAAGGCGACACCAAAATACAGAAAAAAAAATTAAGCCAGACCATTCACAAGTTAAGAGTCAGAGAGCATGCCTAGAAAACTTTACCGCGCAAGTGATTAGGGTCTGCTCCAGGGTACTGGTAGCTATGTTCATGGGACTTGCCAAAAAGCATCTCTCTAAACGCTGTTAAAACTAGCTCAGGCAAGATGGCTGCCCTTATAACAATATACAAGAAATGGAAAAAAAATTGATTATGATCAGATGATACATTCATTTTAACAAAACTGTTTGGCAATGACTTGAAGTTAGTAATGGAAGTTTATACAACATAAAGAGATACCGGCTTGATACTGAAAATTTTACATTAAATATCCCCAAATATCAGAAGAAAAATATCATTCAGAGTCCTGCTCATTCTCGCCCATGATACACAGGGTGACAGCTGACAAGAAGCAGCTGCAAACTTTTTTACATCCACGTGAAGGAATTTCCATTGGGTCAATGTTAGGGTACAGAATTTTCCCACCATGGATCTGAGATTCCGCAGCTGTAGCTCCGCCACCCGTGTCATCCCTATTCAGCAAAGGGTTAAAAACTCGGCTTCAGGATTCAAAATCAATGCCGAAAATATCCGCTGCATGGGGGCGAGATGACATCAAATCTCATTCTCATACCTTGTACTATAAATACTGCAAATATTACAGATCCGCAAATAATGACGGACGCTCCCATAGAGAGGAAGCCTATAGGAATAGATTGTAAGTGGAGGGTAACCAGACATGGCTGGCAATCCCAGCAGCCGCACAACAACACTCATTCTCTATTAGGATGAATGAGAGTTATTGAAAACCCAGTGAAGATTCGGGAGGGGCCCCCGGCTGCTGACGTCCACTGGATACATATCCTCCTCATCCTCATCGTATCCCCCTGCACCCCTGCTACCAGGACCAGGTGTAGTGCCGCATATGAGAAGACAGCAGATAATCTGTAAATGAGCATCTCCGACAGCTGCATACAGTGCTGAAAGGTCTTATAAGACTCTATAGAAGCCGTCATTCATCTCTCATACTGGAAGGAACAATGTATAGAGAACAATAAGAGCCGCACACGCAGCTGGTTCCACATCTGTCACCATCCAAATAATGGAATCTTACATGTGCGGACAGAACCTCATCGAGGATTTTTACAGGACAGGGATTTACTTTTATACGCACATCTCACGCTTCTCGCTAAGGCTGGGTTCACACTGCGGTTTTTCTTCAAGTGTTTTTACAAAAAACGGATGGAAAAAAAAGATGCATTTTGATCCTTTTTTATAATGAAAAAAAACGGATCAAAACACATCAGTTTTTTTAATGTGCACAAAAATAACGTAAAAGTACGTTTAAAAAAATGGATGCTTTTTGATCCTTTATTTTTTAATGGGAGTCAGTGGAAAAATGGATCAAACCAGATGCAAAAATGGATGAAAAAAAACATAGCGTAAAAATCGAGCCTGAGGGTAGGTTCACACTGAGGAATTCTCACGGAAATGTAGAGGAAAGTTTTTTGCTTGAAATTCCTCACTTGTTCAGCTCGGGCAGAACAGGGGCAGAAGTTAGGCCCCCATTGACTTCTATAGGATTCCTCAAGCAGAATCCACCCAAAGGACTGACATGTCAATTCTTTGGGCAGAAAGCGGATCAACGGCAGAAAATTCTGCAGTGTGAACAACAGAGCACAAATCCCATTGAACACAATAGGACATTGCTCTGTACATATTTTACGGGAGGAATTTCAAGCTGAAATAAGAGAGGATTCCTCTTCAATATCTCGCCCTATTCCTCAGTGTGAACCTACCCTAAGGCTGGGCTCACGCTACGTTTAAGGGTAAATTCACATGGGCGGATCCGCCAGGTCTAACCCACGAGATCCGCAGCTAATCCGCAATACACGTATTAATATTAAGAATAATACGTGTATTGCGGATTAGCTGCGGGTTTCGAGCATGAGACTCCCGGCGGATCTGCCTGTGTGAATTTACCCTATACGTTTTACGTTTTTGCAAAACACAGATGTGTTTTGATCCTTTTTTATAATGGAGGTCAATGGGAAAAACAAATCAAAACATCCTTTTTTTTAAAAAAAAAAAAACTTACATAAAAACGTAGTTGACCACTTTTTTGTGGACGTTAAAAAAAAAAAAGTGTTTTGATCCGTTTTTCCATTGACTCCCATTATAAAAATAAAGGGTTAAAACACATCCGTTTTTTTTTTTTTTTTTTTTTTTAAGTACACAAAAACTGTGTTTTGACCCTTTATTTTTATAATGGGAGTCAATGGAAAAACATGTTTGTTTTTTTTTACGTCCCCAAAAAAGTGGTTGACTACGTTTTTGTGTACGTAAAAAAAAACAAAACGGATGTGTTTTGACCCTTTATTTTTATAATGGAAGTCAATGGAAAAAATAGATCCACACAATTGCATACATTGTTGGTTTGTTTGCAAAAACCAATGAGCAAAACAAATTGCAAAAATGTAGTGTGAACCCAGCGTTATTATGATGTCCCTCAAGACACCGGCTGAGAAATATGCTACATATTAGACATTTTCACCATTTAAACTTGAGGGGAACCCAGTATAACAAGTCTGTCCTGTTGTCCGTGTGCTTCGCTGCCGTAATGGGATGATACACACACAGTTATACTGCAGCTGCTTAGCCAAGCCCCGATTGTTTAAAGAAGAAGAAAATATGATGTCACGGTATAAAGGTTATATTATTATTATTATATCTGGCTTCATATACAGCTACATTTTGTACAATCTGTATTACAGCAGATGTGAATACCCCATAGGGATCGCTACGCTGCTGTCCGTTCAGGTGGTTGCGTCCATATTATGTTCAGCTAATATCAGCTGTTGCAAAACTACAATTCCCATCATGCCTGGACAGCCAAAGCGAAGCTTTGGCTGTCCAGGCATGATGGGAATTGTAGTTTTGCAACAGCTGGAGGGCCGAAGGTTCCCCATCCCTGACATAAAGCATCATTCATCATGGGCGCCAGTATAATAAAGTTTGCCAACTTCCCAAGTGTCGATAGACAAAAATAAACGAATTTTCGGTCATCGTCGGGCGTTATTACACGGACAGATAATGGCTCATTTTTGATCCTTAGGGTGCGTTCACACTTACCGGATCCGCAGCTGTGTTCAGTTATTTAAATGAAATCTGCTGCGGATCTGCAGCAGATTTGATGCTGTGTTCAGTTCATTAAATGAAATCTGCTGCGGATGCGGTAAGTGTGAACGTACCCCGATAGTGAATTTTTAAATGACAGTCGCTCCGTGTAATAGGGCCTTTAGTGTTGCTGGGTTTCCTCCCAGGATGGGATAGTTTTACTCCCCCACTGCGCCATGTTGGGTACAAGGTTTGCCAGGAATGGTGACAATCTCTGTACATGGCGCTATACAAGTCAGAGCTATATAAATACATGTAGGATCCTCATGGTTACATGTGCCCGGATGGGAATAGCCAACACGTGAAGTATAAACATATCCGATAAGTAACATCACATATAAACATCTATGAGATAAGTAACATCACATATAATCATCTCCTATGAGATAAGTAACATCACATGGTGACGTCAGGATGAGCAGCGTGCGCAGCATCAGTATATACAAGGCAGCGTATGCCGCTATATATACACCCAGCTCTCCCTATGGCATTCTTATACACATAGGTAGGAACTATAATTACTGCTTGGAGAAGACAGGACTATATACCATGTATACAGAGTAAACACAAGTCACGTGAGATCGGTGCGTCACTATACTGTAAACACCAGTCACTTGTGAGACATGAGTGATGTACATAGTGATCGGGTATATGAGAGGGGGGCCGGGAGCCGGACCCCATAAAGAAGAGAGGGGGGGGGGGGTAATAAAATATCCAGACAACCCATGTCCCCATCATCCACCCTTACAGGTAACCACAGTATTACACAGACAGGGACTATGTACTACGTAAGGATGGAGGCGCTCTAGATCTATATGGAGGGGACTGCATCCGTCTGTAACAGCCCTGGGTGGGTAATCCTCTGAAACAAGAGCATTGCACTTATGTCTATAGGTGACAACTACTCCTATGTCTATAGGTGACAACTACTCCTGTGTCTATAGGTGACAACTACTCCTGTGTCTATAGGTGACAACTACTCCTGTGTCTATAGGTGACAACTACTCCTGTGTCTATAGGTGACAACTACTCCTGTGTCTATAGGTGACAACTACTCCTGTGTCTATAGGTGACAACTACTCCTGTGTCTATAGGTGACAACTACTCCTGTGTCTATAGGCGACAACTACTCCTGTGCACTTAGATAGACATAGGAGTAGTTGTCACCTAGTAGTTGTCAACTACTATCTGGTATAGCTGTCAACTACTCCTATGTGTATAGGTGATGACTTCTCCTCTGTCTAGAAGTGACAACTACTATGTGGTATAGCTGACAATTACTATGGGTATAGGTGACAACTACATCTATGTGTACAGAAGACAACTACTCCTTTGGCGGTAGATGACAACTACTGGTGTGTGTGTAGAGGTGACAACTACTAAGTGGTACAGCTGACAACCACTCCTAGGAGAAGTTATCACCTCTACACACAAGTAAAGAGGTGACAACTCCTCCTGCTGTGCTCCCCAGAGGTCAGCACATGTAGTGGTGTAGTATTTGTCACTCTCCCTGTCATACTCACTATATATAATATATCTATATCAGTGTATGGTGAGTGGATATGTGTAGGCTTCCCTGATATCACTGGACATAGCAGCCTCCTTGCTTTGCCCCATCCATCAATAATAATAATAATAATAATAATAATAATAATGCAGTCAGTGTACTGTTACCCTGGTGACACTGCCATCCCTGCCCATAGTATATAACAGTATCCAGCGCTCCGTGTACTGTGCTCTATGGTGCGTGAGCGCTACAGGAGCCCAACATGTGTCTATGACTAAGGAGGAGAGAAGTTGTCACCCCCATACTCACTGCCGGGGCTCTGTCCCGCAGCTTCTCGCTCTCTCCCGCAGCTTCTCGCTCTCCCCCGCAGCTTCTCGCTCTCCCCCGCAGCTTCTCGCTCTCCCCCGCAGCTTCTCGCTCTCTCCCGCAGCTTCTCGCTCTCTCCCGCAGCTTCTCGCTCTCTCCCGCAGCTCCTCGCTCTCTCCCGCAGCTCCTCGCTCTCTCCCGCAGCTCCTCGCTCTCTCCCGCAGCTCCTCGCTCTCTCCCGCAGCTTCTCGCTCTCTCCCGCACCTCCTCAGTCTCCCGCACCTCCTCAGTCTCCCGCACCTCCTCAGTCTCCCGCACCTCCTCGATCTCCCGCAGCTTCTCAGTCTCCCGCAGCTTCTCAGTCTCCCGCAGCTTCTCGCTCTCTCCCGCAGCTTCTCGCTCTCTCCCGCAGCTTCTCGCTCTCTCCCGCAGCTCCTCACTCTCCCGCCGTCAGTCGTCTCCAGTCACCGCTGGCTCCCCGTCCGTGCTTCTCCTGTGCTCCTGTGGGTGTGATCTCCTCTCCTGGGATGTACTCGCCTCTTCCTGCCCGCCCCCTGCTGTGTGTGCGCCGAGTTACCAATCAGCGGCTCCGGAGAGGGCACTGTCGGCCGCTCGGTCTGAACAAGCGGCACCCGCTACTCCCTGCAGCAGCGCCCCCCCACACGTGCGCTCCCGGCTGCGCTGCCTGCACGGGTCACGTGACGCGCTCTACAGGCTGCTGCGGCTGCCGGGATCACCGGACGCTCCTATGACATCTGTCAATCAGTGATCTCTCTGGCTATAGGTGTAGATGTATCTGTGAGTCCCTGGTGTGAGCAGTGCACCCTGGGAGTGCAGGACTCTGGGTCCAGCTCACAATTAACAAAAGCCCCAGAGCAGCAGCAGCAGCAGGAAGACAATGAACAATGGCTCTCTGAGAGGAGGGAGGTGAATAAAGGGCTTTGTTCCTCTGTCCATATGATGCTCAGAGCCCATTACTGGGAGCAGCAGGAAATGGCTCAGTCCCTGAGCACTGGGGGAGGGGGCACATTCCTGTCCCGTGAGGGACACATCAAAGGGAAGTGGGGGAGTACAGAGAGAGAGAGGCCCCTATAGTGTGGAATAGCCTTTAACCCCTGCACCGCCGCAGCCTGCACAATAATGCTCCATTGTGGCCGCCGTGTCCAATGAGTCTGCGCCTCTTATCTGCTTTATGAGCTGCGACCTTTGGTGCCAGGTGATTGTTGTGCGGATAACAAAGGTCCATGGTCCTGGGAGAAGGGCCGCCATTTATGAGACAACAATAACCCGGCAGCTCAGAGGTTTATTATTGCTGCCCTCAATAGTGTAATAATCTGCCACATTGCAGAACATCGCACCTTTACCCCCTCCTTGTCTTCTGGATCCGGCCGTTACTCTTATATAGCTGGGGACGTTCTGTATCCGCACCTAGTCGTCTAACTTTCCTGCAGAAAGTCTGGAAAAAAGCCCCGGGCTGCACAAATGATCACTGGATGGTTTGTGCGGCCGTTCAAGTGTATAACTCGTCCCCTGTTCTCACAGGGAGATGTGCGGACGATAGCGATATATTTTGCCGCAGTACAAAAGATGCGATAGGCCGAGGATCGGACGTTATCCTGCTCCCCGGGTGATCGCTGTCACTTTTACACAAGCCGATTATCACAAGCGAGGCTCCTGGCCGATAATCGGGCCGTGTGACTGTGTTCATATGTTGCGTTTTGCATAAGGCTACGTTCACACAGAGCAAAAGCAGCTGAATTTCTGCACTGAATCAGCGCTGAAATTTCAGCCGTTAAAATAGGTGCAGAGCTGATTTCCATTGTGTTGAATGGAAATTCTGCTCTGTAGTTCACACAGTGGAATTTCCGCACTGAACTAATCCGCTTTCCGCCAGAAGAATGAACATGTTCATTCTTCCGCTAGCGGAAGCCTACACAAACCAATGGGGCTCTGATTTTCTGTTTCAGCGCGGAATACAAGCGTAATACAAGCGGAAATTACTCGCTGAATCAGCGCGGAAATGGGGAAAAGGGGGGGGGAGGAGGATTCTAGTATATGTTCTGGTATAGTCTAGTTTACTCACCAAATACTCGCTGAATTTCAGCGCTGAATGCATGCGGATTCAGCGCGGATTCCTCGAGTATTCCGCCCTGAATTTGTCAAGAGCTGATTACGAGCTGCACACTTTCCTAGCTGAATACGCAGGGATTCTGCTTACATTCTGCTTATATTCTGCTCGAAATTCAGCGTCAGTTGATTTCAGGCGGAAATATTTCCTTGCGTAATCCGCCCCTTTTGCTCTGTGTGAACGTAGCCTAAGGCTGTGTTCTCACACAGGGGTTTTTTTTTGTTTTGGTCTGTTACTTTCAGATGATTAGTTCTCAAAATAATGTGAGTGTGAACATAGCCTTATCATCTCACACATTTTATATATATATATATATAATAATAGATAGATAGATAGATAGATAGATAGATAGATAGATAGATAGATAGATAGAAAAGGGATAGATAATAGATAGATAGATAGATAGGAGATAGATAGATAATAGATAGGAGATAGATAGATAATAGATAGGAGATAGATAGATAATAGATAGGAGATAGATAGGCGATAGATAGATAGATAGGAGATAGATAGATAGATAGATAGATAGATAGATAGATAGGAGATAGATAGATAGATAGATAGATAGATAGATAGATAGGAGATAGATAGATAGGAGATAGGAGATAGATAGATAGATAGATAGATAGATAGATAGATAGATAGATCGATAGATAGATAGGAGATAGATAGATAGGAGATAGATAGATAGGAGATAGATAGATAGGAGATAGATAGATAGATAGATAGGAGATAGATAGATAGATAGATAGGAGATAGATAGATAATAGATAGGAGATAGATAGATAATAGATAGATAGATAGATAGATAGATAGATAGATAGATAGATAGATAGATAGATAGATAGATAGGAGATAGATAGATAATAGATAGGAGATAGATAGGAGATAGATAGATAGATAGATAGATAGATAGATAGAAATAGGAAAAAGAGCCGCACATCCAGGAGATCATGGAGCAGGTGCTGCACAGAGTAAGTCCCCTGGCCTGGGGATCCCCAAAAGTATGCAAAAATGTTCCGCAGCACACCAGCATAAGAGTGAAAAGGTGATTTATTCCAAAAATACAAAGGAGTACAAGAGATGCTAGATAGATAGATAGATAGATCGATAGATAGATAGGAGATAGATAGATAGGAGATAGATAGATAGGAGATAGATAGATAGGAGATAGATAGATAGATAGATAGATATATAGATAGGAGATAAATAGATAGATAGATAGATAGGAGATAGATAGATAGATAGGAGATAGATAGATAATAGATAGGAGATAGATAGATAATAGATAGGAGATAGATAGATAGATAGATAGATAGATAGGAGATAGATAGATAGATAGATAGGAGATAGATAGATAATAGATAGGAGATAGATAGATAGATAGATAGATAGATAGATAGATAGATAGGAGATAGATAGATAGATAGATAGATAGATAGGAGATAATAGATAGATAGATAGATAGATAGATAGATAGATAGATAGATAGATAGATAGATAGGAGATAGATAGGAGATAGATAGGAGATAGGAGATAGATAGATAGGAGATAGATAGATAGATAGATAGATAGATAGATAGATAGATAGATAGATAGATAGGAGATAGATAGATAGATAGATAGAATGATGAATAGTCCGCAGCACTCCAAAGCTAAGGTGAAGTGTAACTTTTATTCCATCAACACGATAACCTCAGAATAGTGATAACATGCAGCACAGACGCGACAGCCTCTACGCTGTTATTTTCAAGCGTGTCTTCAGTGAAATCAATTAGCAATTTTATACACAGGTGCAAATTAAACATAACATTTCATTGGTCAACAGAAGTGAATTAATCATTCAACATATGCGTGCGTACATTTCTCCCCATTAACTCTTTGTGGTGCAATAAGATTGCCATTCGGCAAAAGACACCAGTGTGGTGATCAAGGTATAAGTGTCCATAGGCTTGAAAAGTCCAGCAGAGACTACCTCTCATGTAGAAGAAAAAAAATAAACCCAAAAAATGTTTTAATTTTTTTTTTTTTTTTTTTTTATATACAGCCCATGCAATTTATAACTTGTGGCTGCATGAAAACACCCTTATCATGAGGAATGCAAAAGGATTTCACACATTATTTCGATGGCTCTAAAGCCTATAAGGCTTTCAATAATCTCTTTGAACACCGGCTCAGGGGGGCGATGTGGTTCTCACCAAATAGGACCATTGTTCACACCGCTTTCCCGCGTCTCACTCCATCTGATCCACTATGTGCAACGAACTGACACCCCTTCCACGCCGGATGGCCACTCCAGGCCGTATTATAAATGTATAGAGTAATCGCAATACTCAAGATAGATACAGGTAAGTAGCGTTCCTCAGTCCAGTACCGGGTGTGATCGTGGTCCACATATATCTGGTAAAGAAAAAATAATACATGTCAGAAACATTTTTTATATACATATTTGTGATATCATTATTTTCACTGAGCCTCCTCACTAGGTGTGAATACTTTTTCTTATTGTGTATCGATCTTGTGTTAATCTTGTCTTGATATCATATGTTGTTTCCCCAATGTAGAGTTTATAGCAAGGGCACCAAAGCGCATCGATCACCCAATCAGAGTCACAGGTAAGTCGGTGATTGCTTTTGTATTGTTTTTTTTGTTACCAGGTGGATGATATGCGTACCTTTTTCCATGTGTTGTCTGTCAGTCTGCGTTACTTTCTTGCGGCAGTCCGTCAGGATCTTTGTGGGATATCCTCTATCTTTAAAGTCTTCCATCATCTGATCAAGTGTCCGTCCCAGGTCATCATCAGTCTCTATGATGCGTCGTGCCCTTGTCATTTGGCTCCTAGGTAGTGATCTGACCATTTTGGTGGGGGGACAGCCTGTCTGTCGGTTTTTTGTATAGCGTAGTAGTTAATCTGTTGTTTATAGGGATGGTCCGAACCTGCCGAGGTTCGGGTTCGTATGAATCTGAACGATCGGCAGCAGTTTCCCGCTGTCTGCCCGCTCCGTGGAGCGGGCGGATACAGCGGGAGGAACGCCTGGGAAACTGGGATACAGCCTATGGCTATGGCTGTATCCCAGTTGTAAAGGCAGTCCTCCTGCTGGATCCGCCCGCTCCACGGAGCAGGCAGACAGCGGGAATCATTACGGAGGGTTCGGGTTCGTACAAACCCGAACCGAACTCGGTTCGGACCATCCCTTTGTTCGGACCACTTTGTGCACCGTAACGTCCAAACAATGTATGGCTGTTTCTGATGTTGTCATTGTCAATTTAATGGTGGCATCTATTGTGTTGAGATATGTCCGAAACGTCTCAAGTGTTTCAGTGTCACCTGTCCATACCATGAAGGCATCATCTATGAAACGCCACCAGACCATTGCATGTTGGAACAGTGGCGGCACATAGACAAAGTTGTCCTCAAGGTAGTTCCTCACAATATTTGAGTATGTCGGTGCTACATTAGCACCCATCGCAACTCCACGTTGCTGTAAATACACCTGGTATTTACAAAGGAGAACTAGTTATTAGACAGTACCAAATCTAGCAGTCTCATAATAACGTCATTATCTTTGGGTGACATATGTAGTTGTGGTAGCATTGTAGACACAGCATTCATCCCCATTTGTTTGTCAATAGACGTGTACAAACTTGTAATGTCCAAAGTAAGGCTGCATTCACACGTTCCGGGAAGTTGTCCGTGCGCACAGACAATTTTACAGCCCATTGCTTTCTATGGGGCTATTCAGATGTTCCGTGATTTCACGGACCCGTGATCCGTTCCGTTAAAAAATAGGACATGTCATTACTCGGAACGGATGCACGGAAAGGATTCCCCATAGAAATCAATGAGATCCGTGTTTTTCACGGATGAACACGGATGTGACATCCGTGTTCATCCGTGAAAAACACGGATGTGATGTAATCAATGTAATTTAAAATGCTTTAACACAGATCCATGAAAAAATAGGACACGGATGAAAAACGGATGAAAAACGGACTGTTTAGCACGGATCACGGAGGTTGCTGCCGTACCACAATCACGGACCGGGAAAAACACTGAACGTGTGAATGCAGCCTAACCAAAATACACTTGTCTGGTAACTGTAGGTCTTTGATCGCATCCAGAAATTGAGTGGAGTCTCTGATATATGACTTAGAATTAATCGCTAAAGGTCTCAGCACCTTATCAAGGAATATAGATATGTTATTGGATACAGATCCTCTGCCCGAAACAATGGGCCTCCAAGGTGGTTGAGTAAGTGATTTATGTATTTTTGGAAGAAAGTGGAAATTTTGGATGTTGCACAGTTAAAAATTCTACAAGTTTTTCATTAATGATGTTGTGTGTAAGTCTCTCCTGTAACACTGTATCAATTTTGCGTATGATGTTGAATTTGGGGTCCTGTGAAAGTTTCTTATATACACTCTCATCGCTCAGCTGTCTCAATGCCTCATTAATGGAAAGGGTTCTGTCCA